>JAVTVY010003219.1:0-34110 GCA_036873755.1 Hanleya hanleyi | reverse complement strand
AAAATACGACATACGAAGTCATCTAAAAACGAACTATCATATAAAGTCACAATACGACAAGTCATCTAATGATAAACTGTCAAATAAAGTCACAATCCGACAAGTCATCTAATAAGGAACTATCAAATAAAGCAAAAATACGACAAGTCATCTAATAATGAACTATCATATAAAGTCACAATCCGAAAAGTCATCTAATGAAAAACTGTCAAATAAAATGACAATCCGACAAGTCATCTAACAAGGAATTTTCAAATAAAGTCACAATCCGACAAGTCATCTAATAATGAACTGTCAAATAAAGCCACAATGCGACAAGTCATCTAATAATGAACTATCAAATAAAATCACAATTCGACAAGTCATCCAATAATGAACTGTCAAATAAAGTCACAATCCGACAAGTCCTCTAAAAAGGAACTATCTAATAAAGCCACAGTACGACAAGTCATATAATAATGAACTGTCAAATAAAGTCACAATTCGACAAGTCATCTAATAAATAACTATCAATTAAAGTCACAATATCCGACAAATCCTGTAATAAGGAACTATCAAATGAAGCCACAGTACGACAAGTCATATAATAATGAACTGTCAAATAATGTTACAATCCGACAAGTCATCTAATAAGAAACTTTTAAATAAAGTCTCAATCCGATAAGTCGTCAAATAAGGAACTGTCAAATACAGTCACAATATCCGACAAATCCTGTAATAATGAACTGTCAAGCAAAGCCAAAATACGACAAGTCATCTAATAAGGAACTGTCAAATAAAGTCACAATCCGACAAATCATCTAATAAGGAACTATCAAATAAAGCAAAAATACGACAAGTCATCTAATAATGAACTATCATATAAAGTCACAATCCGAAAAGTCATCTAATGATAAACTGTCAAATAAAATCACAATCCGACAAGTCATCTAACAAGGAATTTTCAAATAAAGTCACAATCCGACAAGTCATCTAATAATGAACTGCCAAATAAAGCCACAATCCGACAAGTCATCTAATAATGAACTATCAAATAAAGCCACAGCACAAGTCGTCTAATAATGAACTGACAAATAAAGTCACAATTGGACAAGTCATCTGATAAGGAACTATCAAATAAAGTCACAAATCCGACAAGTCATCTAATAAGGAACTGTCAAGTAAAGTCACAATACGACAAGTCATCCAATAATGAATTATCAAATATAGTCACCGTACAACAAGTCATCTAATAATGAACTGTCAAATAAAGTCACCACTCGGCAAGTCATCTAATAAGGAACTATCAAATAAATGAAAATACGACGTCATCTAATAATGAACTAACAAATAAAGTCACAATCCGACAAGTCATCTAATAATGAACTATCATATAAAGTCACAATCCGAAAAGTCATCTAATGATAAACTGTCAAATAAAATCACAATCCGACAAGTCATCTAACAAGGAATTTTCAAATAAAGTCACAATCCGACAAGTCATCTAATAATGAACTGTCAAATAAAGCCACAATGCGATAAGTCATCTAATAATGAACTATCAAATAAAATCACAATCCGACAAGTCATCCAATAATGAACTGTCAAATAAAGTCACAATCCGACAAGTCCTCTAAAAAGGAACTATCTAATAAAGCCACAGTACGACAAGTCATCTAATAATGAACTGTCAAATAAAGTCACAATTCGACAAGTCATCTAATAAATAACTATCAATTAAAGTCACAATATCCGACAAATCCTGTAATAAAGAACTATCAAGTGAAGCCACAGTACGACAAGTCATATAATAATGAACTGTCAAATAATGTTACAATCCGACAAAGTCATCTAATAAGAAACTTTTAAATAAAGTCACAATCCGATAATTCGTCTAATAAGGAACTGTCAAATACGGTCACATTCCGAAACGTCGTCTAATAATGAACTGTCAAGCAAAGCCAAAATACGACAAGTCATCTAATAAGGAACTGCCAACTAAAGTCACAATCCGATAAGTCATCTAATAAGGAACTGCCAAATAAAGTCACAACCCGACACGTCGTCTAATAATGAACCACCAAATAAAGCTAAAATACGACATACGAAGTCATCTAAAAATGAACCATCATATAAAGTCACAATACGACAAGTCATCTAATGATAAACTGTCAAATAAAGTCACAATCCGACAAGTCATCTAATAAGGAACTATCAAATAAAGCAAAAATACGACAAGTCATCTAATAATGAACTATCATATAAAGTCACAATCCGAAAAGTCATCTAATGAAAAACTGTCAAATAAAATGACAATCCGACAAGTCATCTAACAAGGAATTTTCAAATAAAGTCACAATCCGACAAGTCATCTAATAATGAACTGTCAAATAAAGCCACAATGCGACAAGTCATCTAATAATGAACTATCAAATAAAATCACAATCCGACAAGTCATCCAATAATGAACTGTCAAATAAAGTCACAATCCGACAAGTCCTCTAAAAAGGAACTATCTAATAAAGCCACAGTACGACAAGTCATATAATAATGAACTGTCAAATAAAGTCACAATTCGACAAGTCATCTAATAAATAACTATCAAATAAAGTCACAATATCCGACAAATCCTGTAATAAGGAACTATCAAATAAAACCACAGTACGACAAGTCATATAATAATGAACTGTCAAATAATGTTACAATCCGACAAGTCATCTAATAAGAAACTTTTAAATAAAGTCTCAATCCGATAAGTCGTCTAATAAGGAACTGTCAAATACAGTCACAATATCCGACAAATTCTGTAATAATGAACTGTCAAGCAAAGCCAAAACACGACAAGTCATCTAATAAGGAACTGTCAAATAAAGTCACAATCCGACAAGTCATCTAATAAGGAACTATCAAATAAAGCAAAAATACGACAAGTCATCTAATAATGAACTATCATATAAAGTCACAATCCGAAAAGTCATCTAATGATAAACTGTCAAATAAAATCACAATCCGACAAGTCATCTAACAAGGAATTTTCCAATAAAGTCACAATCCGACAAGTCATCTAATAATGAACTGTCAAATAAAGCCACAATGTGACAAGTCATCTAATAATGAACTATCAAATAAAGCCACAGCACAAGTCGTCTAATAATGAACTGTCAAATAAAGTCACAATTGGAAAAGTCATCTGATAAGGAACTATCAAATAAAGTCACAAATCCGACAAGTCATCTAATAAGGAGCTGTCAAGTAAAGTCACAATACGACAAGTCATCCAATAATGAATTATCAAATATAGTCACCGTACAACAAGTCATCTAATAATGAACTGTCAAATAAAGTCACCACTCGGCAAGTCATCTAATAAGGAACTATCAAATAAAGTGAAAATACGACGTCATCTAATAATGAACTAACAAATAAAGTCACAATCCGACAAGTCATCTAATAATGAACTATCATATAAAGTCACAATCCGAAAAGTCATCTAATGATAAACTGTCAAATAAAATCACAATCCGACAAGTCATCTAACAAGGAATTTTCAAATAAAGTCACAATCCGACAAGTCATCTAATAATGAACTATCAAATAAAATCACAATCCGACAAGTCATCCAATAATGAACTGTCAAATAAAGTCACAATCCGACAAGTCCTCTAAAAAGGAACAATCTAATAAAGCCACAGTACGACAAGTCATATAATAATGAACTGTCAAATAAAGTCACAATTCGACAAGTCATCTAATAAATAACTATCAATTAAAGTCACAATATCCGACAAATCCTGTAATAAGGAACTATCAAATGAAGCCACAGTACGACAAGTCATATAATAATGAACTGTCAAATAATGTTACAATCCGACAAGTCATCTAATAAGAAACTTTTAAATAAAGTCTCAATCCGATAAGTCGTCTAATAATGAACTATCAAATAAAGCCACAGCACAAGTCGTCTAATAATGAACTGTCAAATAAAGTCACAATTCGACAAGTCATCTGATAAGGAACTATCAAATAAAGTCACAATCCGACAAGTCATCTAATAAGGAACTGTCAAGTAAAGTCACCGTACAACAAGTCATCTAATAATGAACTGTCAAATAAAGTCAACACTCGGCAAGTCATCTAATAAGGAACTATCAAATAAAGTAAAAATACGACGTCATCTAATAATGAACTAACAAATAAAGCCACAATACGACAAGTCTTTTAATGAAGCCACAATACGACGTCATCTAATAATGAACTATCATATAAAGCCACAATACGGCAAGTCATATAATGATAAATTGTCAAATAAAGTCACAATCCGACAAGACATCTAATAAGGAACTGTCAAATAAAGCCACAATGCGACAAGTCATCTAATAAGGAACTGCCTAATACAATCACAATCCGAAACGTCGTCTAATAATGAACTGTCAAGTAAAGCCAAAATACGCCAAGTCATCTAATAAGGAACTGCCAAATAAAGTCACAATCCGATAAGTCACCTAATCAGGAACTGCCAAATAAAGTCACAACCCGACACGTCGTCTAATAATGAACCACCAAATAAAGCTAAAATACGACATACGAATTCATCTAAAAATGAACTATCATATAAAGTCACAATACGACAAGTCATCTAATGATAAACTGTCAAATAAAGTCACAATCCGACAAGTCATCTAATAAGGAACTATCAAATAAAGCAAAAATAAGACAAGTCATCTAATAATGAACTATCATATAAAGTCACAATCCGAAAAGTCATCTAATGATAAACTGTGTAATAAAATCACAATCCGACAAGTCATCCAATAATGAACTGTCAAATAAAGTCACAATCCGACAAGTCCTCTGAAAAGGAACTATCTAATAAAGCCACAGTACGACAAGTCATATAATAATGAACTGTCAAATAAAGTCACAATTCGACAAGTCATCTAATAAATAACTATCAATTAAAGTCACAATATCCGACAAATCCTGTAATAAGGAACTATCAAATGAAGCCACAGTACGACAAGTCATATAATAATGAACTGTCAAATAATGTTACAATCCGACAAGTCATCTAATAAGAAACTTTTAAATAAAGTCTCAATCCGATAAGTCGTCAAATAAGGAACTGTCAAATACAGTCACAATATCCGACAAATCCTGTAATAATGAACTGTCAAGCAAAGCCAAAATACGACAAGTCATCTAATAAGGAACTGTCAAATAAAGTCACAATCCGACAAATCATCTAATAAGGAACTATCAAATAAAGCAAAAATATGACAAGTCATCTAATAATGAACTATCATATAAAGTCACAATCCGAAAAGTCATCTAATGATGAACTGTCAAATAAAATCACAATCCGACAAGTCATCTAACAAGGAATTTTCCAATAAAGTCACAATCCGACAAGTCAAGTAATAATGAACTGTCAAATAAAGCCACAATGCGACAAGTCATCTAATAATGAACTATCAAATAAAATCACAATCCGAGAAGTCATCCAATAATGAACTGTCAAATAAAGGCACAATCCGACAAGTCCTCTAAAAAGGAACTATCAAAAAAAGCCACAGTACGACAAGTCATCTAATAATGTTCATTATTAGACGACGTTTCGGATTGTGACTGTATTTGACAGTTCCTTATTAGACGACTTATCGGATTGTGACTTTATTTAAAAGTTTCTTATTAGATGACTTGTCGGATTGTAACATTATTTGACAGTTCATTATTAGATGACTTGTCATACTGTGGCTTTATTTGATAGTTCCTTATTACAGGATTTGTCGGATATTGTGACTTTATTTGATAGTTATTTATTAGATGACTTGTCGTACTGTGGCTTTATTTGATAGTTCCTTTTTAGAGGACTTGTCGGATTGTGACTTTATTTGACAGTTCATTATTGGATGACTTGTCGGATTGTGATTTTATTTGATAGTTCATTATTAGATGACTTGTCGCATTGTGGCTTTATTTGACAGTTCATTATTAGATGACTTGTCGGATTGTGGCTTTATTTGAAAATTCCTTGTCAGATGACTTGTCGGATTGTGATTTTATTTGACAGTTTATCATTAGATGACTTTTCGGATTGTGACTTTATATGATAGTTCATTATTAGATGACTTGTCGTATTTTTGCTTTATTTGATAGTTCCTTATTAGATGACTTGTCGGATTGTGACTTTATTTGACAGTTTATCATTAGATGACTTGTCGTATTGTGACTTTATATGATAGTTCATTTTTAGATGAATTCGTATGTCGTATTTTAGCTTTATTTGGTGGTTCATTATTAGACGACGTGTCGGGTTGTGACTTGATTTGGCAGTTCCTTATTAGATGACTTATCGGATTGTGACTTTATTTGGCAGTTCCTTATTAGATGACTTGTCGTATTTTGGCTTTACTTGACAGTTCATTATTAGACGACGTTTCGGATTGTGACTGTATTAGGCAGTTCCTTATTAGATGACTTGTCGCATTGTGGCTTTATTTGATAGTTCCTTATTAGATGTCTTGTCGGATTGTGACTTTATTTGACAATTTATGATTATATGACTTGCCGTATTGTGGCTTTATATGATAGCTCATTATTAGATGACGTCGTATTGTGGCTTCATTAAAAGACTTGTCGTATTGTGGCTTTATTTGTTAGTTCATTATTAGATGACGTCGTATTTTTACTTTATTTGACAGTTCATTATTAGATGACTTGTTGTACGGTGACTATATTTGATAATTCATTATTGGATGACTTGTCGTATTGTGACTTTACTTGACAGTTCTTTATTAGATGACTTGTCGGATTGTGACTTTATTTGATAGTTCCTTATTAGATGACTTTTGTCGAATTGTGACTTTGTTTGACAGTTTATCATTAGAAGACTTGTCGTATTGTGGCTGTATATGATAGTTCATTATTAGATGACGTCGCATTGTGACTTTATTTGATAGTTCCTTATTAGATGACTTGCCGGATTGTGACTTTATTTGACAGTACATTATTAGATGACTTGTCGTACGGTGACTATATTTGATAATTCATTATTGGATGACTTGTCGTATTGTGACTTTATTTGATAGTTCCTTATTAGATGACTTGTCGAGTTGTGACTTTATTTGACAGTTCATTATTGGCTGACTTGTCGTACTGTAACTTTAATTGATAATTCATTATTAGATGACTTTTCGTAACTTTATTTGTTTCCATGATTTATCGTCCCATCGGGTTGGTATTACATGATATATTGTTCTGTGACTGTATATTTTAGGTCATTTATTTTACTATGAGTGTAATTAGTCGGTCAGGGTTATATGACATTGTCGCATGTGAATATCGTATATTACAGGACTTATTGTACTGTGTCTTCAGTTGTCGCGATTACATGATTTGTTCTGCTGATCTGTTTTTGTGGGGTCTTGAAAAAGTGTTGGTCACGGATCTGTCGTCATGTGCCTTATTTGTATTCAGTTATGTTACATGACGGCCCAATCAGTCCCAGATTTGCTCGATTTATGGATAGTAAATTCAGTCCAGTTTGCAAGTCCAGTTTTTCTCCGCACGGGTTTACCTCATCTTCACAATTCCTGGTAAATCCTAAATCCTCGCAGATGGTTTACCTGGTTATTCGAATGAGTTCTTGAGTGATTGCCTCTATTATACAATCTCGTACATTTCATCACCCGCGCTTGTTGTGAATTAGCATGTCGGTATCCCAGGCCTGCGGTTTTTACTTCGACGTCCGATGTCGATTTCAGCCCGACATCAAAGTAGTGTGTCAAGCGAGGAAATTCAAACCTGTCACACCTCATACCTCGCAGCGGATTGGCGTAGTCAGCTAGCTTAGTGCGTTCACTGATTGGTTTGATTTAGAGGAAACCCCTTGATCTGTTTATATCAAGAACTGGTACGGGTAACCAACCAAGCCAAGGTATCGATCCTGTAACAGATCAATCGATACACTGGCTCGCGAAGATGGTTTACCTTAGCAGATTATCACACAATTTACAAAAATACGTAAGTTTGTTGTGTGAGACTGAGACCCAATGCCCTGACAGACTGTTAATGTTTAGATTACATATTCAAGAAATAAAGAAATGGAACACTGCAGTACCGTATTTAGCGAATAATGCTTATATCCTATTATAGTAGCAAGGGATAACAGTATATTTATGCCCCCCTCTAATTAGATGGGGGGGGGGCATATAGCGATCGCTTTGTCCGTCCGTCCGTCCGTCTGTCCATCCGTCCGTCTGTCCGTCCGAATATCTTGTCAGCGCGATATCTCGGTTAATATTTGATGGACAGGATTGAAACTTGCATGGAATGTGGCCAGTGCCTCGTAGTTGTGCATCGTAGAACTTTTTCCGAGTTCCGGTATAATTTTCAAGAGTTATGGCCCTTTTTCTGAAATCTCTGGGAATGGAACTTGTCCGGGCTGGATCTTGGTTAATATTGTATGGACAAGTACGAAATTGCGTGATATGTGGTCAGTGCCCCACAGTTGTGCAGCGGAAAGTTTCTCCCCATTTCGCTTATATTTTCAAGAGTTATGACCCTTTGTTCCTGAAATTTCCGTGAATTGGGACTTGTCCGGGCTGGATCTTGGTTAGTATTGTATGGACAAGTATGGAATTTGCAGGATATGTGGTTAGTGCCCTGTAGTTGTGCAGCGTGAAGTTTCTCCGCGTTTCGCGTATATTTTCAAGAGTTATGGCCCTTTGTTCTTGAAATCTTTGTGAATTGGGACTTGTCCGGGCTGGATCGCGGTTAATTTTGTATGGACAAGTATGGAATTTGCATGATATGTGGTCAGTAGTTGTGCAGCGTGAAGTTTCTCTGCTTTCGGTTATATATTCAAGAGTTATGACCCTTTGTTCATCAAACCTAAGTGAATGGGATATATTTATTTTGTTCAGGCTGGATGTCAGTCCATAACCAATTTGGACTGGGAAAATGGCTATAAAATTGTTATTCTACATTCCAAAGCAGACCACATAGGTCCTGAAGTATGAAATTGCTCCAAAAAAGAGTGAATTGGGTGCAAAATTCAAAGTTCGCTGATCGCTTCATAATTTCACCACAATATACTCCCAAGGAATGTAGGTCTCATAACCAGGTCACATTTTCGGATTTGGCGAAAGCCCTGGCGACCATCTTGCATCAAAACATTGTATTATTACTTGTTGGTCGATACTTGGAATATGTATTATGCGAGGCATGCCGAAAAAAATGACTGAAACAGAATTTTTATAATTATCTAAATTAGGCCTCCACCGACCAATACAGAACAGAACAATGGTGGGGCAGTGTCGGATTAAAGCGGAAGGGGGGCATACAATTGAGCAATCTCTGATTGCTTCCTTGCTGTGTCGTTATTTTGGGAGTACACTATCTTAGAATAGCACAAATTCTAGTGCTGAAAAAATACCATACAGTGCTGGCAATTAGTTGCCTGACTCTGGGGTCGCTGGTTCGAATCCCACACGGAACTCGACCAATTTTTCAGCTCAAGAATTTGTGCTATTCTAACATAGTGTAGTCCAAAAATAGCGAAAATATTGATATACGATCACTTTCCAAATGATAAAAATATATGATTCTATAATAGGTTGTAGGGATTATCCGATGTATACCACATTGTGTTGAATTTCTTCATTATTTTAGAATACATAATTAATAAGTCATCAGTCTGTGAGAGCCTAAGTGTTAGATACTGGACTTGGCGGCACATAGTTTACACCCAAATGTTGCACCCATATTGAGCTCATATCATAGACCATCTATTGAAAGGTCCAACTCCGTTTTTCTTTGCGAACAATTCGCTGTCTAAGTTAGGAATTTTTTGCTGGTCGTACTACCTTTCTGATCTTTTATGTACAGATTGTTAACAACTTCACCCCAGTTCATTTTCACAATCTGCGATTGAAATTTAAGAATATTTGAGTCAGGAATCTTTTTTTGACTGCTGTTTGTTGACTAAGGCGCTGCATCACTATACCGTGTAGTGTAGTATGCGGTTTGACATAGGCGGCTTTCTTTTTGTCCACGGTGCCTTTTGTCGGTACAAAATCATACCAGCGGACGAGGCGTTACAAAGACATATCCTTCTCGTCGTTCCTTCTTCGTAGTTGGCTGAGCACACCTTACAAGTGATGATTCAGTCAGCCCAATATTGTCACCCAACAGGTCGTCTCTTAACTTCCAGATCTTTCTCATTCATACCTTCTATAAAACTCCACAGTCTGCCTCTCGTGAAACCCTCGGTTAACCAAATACACTTGACAGATCTCTTTCACGGATGCCCTAAATGACAGATATCATGTAGGCAATATCAAAAGATTGTATAAGGAAACCACATTAAAGAAAACGCAGCTCCGCAGAACGAGATTAGCGTCCCGCAGCGAATCTTCCTCCAAGTGTAGTGTAGGTAGGCCTAACCAATGGCGTGCCCTGAACCGTAACTGGCGGACATGACACTGGGATAGCGAATTGTTATACAAAATTGTGATGTGTGAAATTGGTCTGTATCTTCGTTCTTTTATTTATTTCTTCTTCTTGAGGGCGACCTTTTGTTTTCTCTGAACGTCTTATTTTTTACTTCATACTAAGTGTTCCTACCGTCACTGTAACATTATTAAATACGACTTTATATCGACCTAAGTTTGCTTAAATACAGGCGTTTAGCCCGTCATTCAATATTCAGTGGTCGTCCTTTAAAGAATTTCCGCGTCCATAATCCAAAGACCTAATTCATATAACAGCATAAGCGGCAAATTAAAAAAGAAAAGAAAAAAAACACAGTCATAGTACATAAACTTAGGCTAGTTTCCTTCAAGAGAGAAGCAGTCAACAGTATTTAATGATGCCGGCAAGGAGTCATGGTGTTCAGAAAATATCAATTCGTACACAGCTTACCATTTGGTCACTGGTAAGATAATGTATTGAGATTGAACTTGGGAAGCCATATGGTTCTACCCTATATCCAGAGCAATATGCACTGTCTGCCCATTCCCTGTATATGGTATAACATACTTATAGGTACGTACAAAGGAATCGCTCTCTCGCCCGACATAAATTTCTAAAGGACACCCACCGCGATAGGTTTGGTATTGTACGAATCTTTATACTATATTCCTTCGCCGTGCATCAAAAATTATGTACAATTCCATTGTTCTACATTTATCCAGAGCGATTTGTAGATGTCTTCAAACTAAAACACTCGTCTGGCTCACTTTTCTGTCGTATTTGTGTAATGGCCATGAGAATTTCGCATGATACCGCCACGTGAGGAAATTCGGCCAATGAATGTGCAGTTGTATGGGCGTATCCGGCTAAACCAATGATCGTGGCTTATGCAACGAACATGCGCACTGGCGACATAACGCGCGCGTGTACAGCCTCACGAGTGTACCACGTGAGTGTCTTATTTAAAGATCTCTACAAATCGCTCTGGATATATGGTAGAACGATGGAATTCCAGAAAAAAATTCAATGTTTGGCGAAAGAATATAGCATGAGAATTCGTGCCCTAGCGCACAGTCAGCAAAATGGCCAGGCCTCATCACTCTAAAAATGTGAATGCCTAAAATCCTGGTTTCGTAACCAGTAGGTATATTATACTGAATAGGGTATAGGCATATTATATATATCGGGTATATAATACATACCGGTAATGTCTCATTTCCTTATTTTTCAAGAATATGTGATCAATAAATCATTAGTTTGCGAGTGCCTTAGGTTATGGTTTATAGGCTTAAGTGTACAGGGGACAATCCGTCCAGGCGGACATCTGAGTATATTACAGCGATACGAGAACTGCCGAAAAACGTCTACAGGCTGGATGCCGATTTTGATTTCAAATAATTTCTAATAATTTCACTCCATTTGGAAAGCAGACTTTTTTTCTCTAACTATCTAGCTTCAGAAGAACCAGTGCTGGTATATTCACTGACTCTCACCAGCTGAGAGCCAGACGCGGTGAATTATGGGATGGTAATTCGTGAAGGAGCCTTTTATCCGTGTACCCCCAGCACTTTGATGGACGATATTTAGGTGCCAGACACGGTACACTGTTACCAGCTTAGACCGTTTATACCTGGTCTATATACGATCGTAACGGAAGAGTATACTAAAACCGACATTCTACGATGATCAATATTTCCGTTAGTATTTGACTTTCAGAAACCCACACCCTGAGAAAACGATACTTTGAGAAAATAATGATACTTTATTCCCACCGATTAACCCCTGGATATATAGTTCTATGAGGCGGGACAGCAACATACCGCGACTATGAGAAATACTTAGTAAAGAAATATGGCCAGAAGAGGTAATTCAGTTCCGATATGACGGTGTTACGTCTGTGAAAAAACACTTCGGTACAACATCTGTATTGAACCCTATCCGGTCGTGCTGATACTCTGAGGGTTAGTCTAGATGGCTGTGTTTATTTAGCTATAAGCCAGCTAAGTATACCTACAGGTAGCTTAGTTCATAACAACTCACCTCCGTCGTAAGGCGAGCATTCACCTCATCTCCATCATAAGATGAGCACTCACCTCACCGCCCTCGTAAGGCGAGCTCTCACCTCACCTCCCTCGTAAGGCGAGCTCTGACCTCACCTCCCTCGTAAGGCGAGCTCTCACCTCACCTCCCTCGTAAGGCGAGCACTCACCTCACCTCCCTCGTAAGGCGAGCACTCACCTCACCTCCCTCTTAAGGCGAGCATTCACCTCTCCTCCCTCGTAAGGTGATCACTCACCTTACCTCCCTCGTAGTAGTGGTGGTAGACAATCCAAATCTCGCAAACGGGACGGGATGGGGTGGGGGTGAAGTGTGTTGGGGAGGAGAGATAACGTACTTTTCACGAATGCATATCAATGGCCCACTTGCACATTAATGTGAGAACAAAGAAAAACCTGTTAGTGCATTGACTTCAGCTGATCATCTCCTGGTTCGTATATTTTCACTTTGCCCCATCTTTTAAACTGGGAGCTTATTTTGAACCAGAGGTAACTGACATAATGTCATACATATGCGTGTACTACATTTTCCCGATATTCAAAAAAAGTGTCATTATACTTAGAATAATGTATAATTTTGCAATTATTACATAAAATATGCCTGGTATCACTAGTTCAAAATACTCTCCTGTGTTAAATGATAGGACAAAGTATTAATATTCGAAACAGTAGCTGATCAGCTGACATCATGGGTCACTGTATAGACAGGCTCTTCTTTGTTGTGCAAGTAACGCACTGAGCGTGACAACTGACATCCTCGTACAGACCAACCAACAGTGATATTAACCTCAATATACAGTCATTTATTGATAACAGCTGCGTGTGAGAATAATAACTCGATACTGTTCACCCCTCTTTACTCATCCGCAAACTAGATTAAATTAGTTGTCCAATTTGCCACGAGAAAAAAAGACCAAATAAACACGCGTGCAGTGCGCATTTTATGTTTATTTCATGTCCTCTATATATTTGTAGGTTCTTCCTCAGTGTATACCGTTTGCGTTTACGAGGTACCGTAACAAGGTCCCATGACGGCCGTCTTGGGGTCATTGTCAGTCGACCGGTCTCGGAAAGGCAATGGACCCTAACATGTTACTGATGAATGAAGACGGACGAAAACGACCGAACAGAAGTAAAACAAGAAAAAGAAGTGCTAAATGTTGGGACAGTCTCAATATACCTTTGTAGTGATAAATTTGAACCAATGAATTCTTATTTTTTTCAGGTCTTTGCTTCTATTGTATTCTAAATAATTATTAATTCATATTTTAATGATCAATATGGTGAGTAAGTCTATGCCTATATAGCACAGAAGATGATCTTTAATTGAAGGGGAACATGCTGACTCTGTAAATGATGGTGAAATATTCGGGTATTTGCCCGCTCGAAGCGCCATCTGTAGATTATCTGCTTTCTTGAATAAAAGGCCCGGATCATGTTAGCATGTACGGCGCCATCTACCCTAATGTTGTTAAATTATTATATACCCGGTTTGAAAAGCCCCGTTCGAATATTGTTCTCCCGATTGATTCAGGGGGTCCCCGAAACGATTCCACCGCATGGTATTACTTCGACCTGCGCCATATGAAGACCCAAATTTGTTGAATAAAATGTCCTCTCCAGAATGTTGGCAAAGTTAATACATGTATGTGATTGAGTTCTGAGCATTTCTGGAGCCCCTGTGACTCAATTCAGCAAGATAGTTACAATCTAAATAACTTCAGCCGAAGGCTAATATATTCTTCTTCGAAAATTATTTCATATCATTATTTCCTGTAAATATATAGGCATGTATTATAAAATATTATATTCTGTATCATATTACAACCTACTAGCTTAATAATTTTGTTTATGCAACGCCAAAATACAGATAAAGATCCGACGATTACAAATGATCTTGACAAAATATCCCAAAAGTATACTGGAGACCAAAGATACAGGTGTTGTCGAATATCGAGTATCTCGTTGGCCTCAAATATACAGGAGATATTTATCTACCTCCATTTAGGGCGAACTATTTTAACGCCAATGGTGTAGAACAACAATATATCACGTAATAACAAAAACCCCAAGACGATCATTTGACAGATATCTGATAATTAGATGATCTCAAAATAGATTAACTTCTCTCACGGATGACTCCCTTTGTTTTCGTCCCATCTAATTACATGGATGTTCTTATATATATACATTGATTACAAATTGATTTGTTCATAATTCGCCCTCTAGATTCGCCCATGTTCACCATGTTCACAGAAAAAACATTCGTCTGTTATTTCGTCAAACCGACTCGGAACACAAGCTTGTCGAACAATAGATCTGTGGGATGGGCAACTTCAACACGGGCTCTTATGAATCGAAGAGACAATAACGAGGTTTTTTAAAATTGCTTATACTAGAACGATTGAGAAAAAAATATTTTGGATGAAAGGGATAACACTTGTTTGTATTTCTTCCATAATTTGCATACCGGAAGGTCATTCATACGGTAGTTCCTCTGCTCAAAAGTTTTATTTTGATCGCGAAGAAAGCGGAAGAGAGAGAACTATCTCATTCATGAAGGATTAGGCCGCCCACTCTATATGTTATATCTTCTTTCTCATCGACTTCACGACACAAGAGAATATTACAATTTCTATATCGTAAGCTATCACATTCCGGACAGTCATATTCCAGTGGGGCCTAAACATCTGGCGTAGTGGCATTTGCTAGTTCCTTTGTTAAATGCGACGATTTTAATCCACGTCACAAGACATTATTGTAGAAACTTATAAAACAGAGCTATATGATCAAACGCTTCCATTCAAAGTTTCTCAAATTTGGGGATACATATCGCATGCTAATAACAAAATATGAGCGTAGCGTCCAAGATCTGTGACGTTACGTTTCGTAACTTGTGTCTAATTCCGCTCAACTCGGGGCTAGGGACCGTATGAACCCATGTATTTCAAGATCCTCATGGTGCACATATGAACAGTCACAATCAAAGCGTGATTGAGATCATACTCTACATAATGAGAATCATATGGATTAAGAATACCGATCAGCGATACGGATTTGATATATTTGGATCATCATGATCTCTTGCCAGCATTATTGGAAACTATTCACAGCTTTTCTCTTGCAGGAAACTATCCTATTTTTATGCATACCGGTACAATTATTTTTTTTAGCTTGGTGCTAATGCTGTTATTTGAATTAGGTCTTTTGAATTATGGACGTGGAATTTCTTTAATGGACGACGGCTGAACAGCGAATCATATATTAACAAAATACGATTTGTGTTACTTCAACACATGTCATGCGTTGTTTCAACATGTGTTTGTGTTAATGCAGCATCGACTGATGTTGTTATAATTCTACACTAAAAGGATTTTGAAAAAAACACTGGTGATGTTTCTTTATGGGGATATAAGAATGTTTGAGACTAAAGCTGATTTTGTACCAACCATCTTTAGGTACACTCGAAAAATATTTCTCCCATATTGGATCGAGGAATCCAAGCACACCCACACCTCGACTCACAAAAACATGCGGATGAGGGAATTTGGGAGAATATTTTTTTGAGTGTATTGAAGACTACCAGTTATACTATTAATTCCTTTTCCCGAAATACAGGTTATCTCAATAGAATAGAAATTATATTCATACAAAAAAAAAAAAATAATAACAAAAAAGATATAAATATTAATACTGAAATATATATATATATATACTATTCAGACATATGGATAACACATGTAGCTGTATAAAAGCGTACCTTCTTCCATGAACTATTAATATGGATGAAGCGTTTAACAGCTGGAGATGAAGATTTTACGTCTTGTGATTTTATGCAATCCGAGACTGCAGTATAGAATTAGCACAGGCCCCGACACATTACCAGATACAGCTAGAAGAAATCATCCGCACCGATGAACTGTGTCAAATATTAGGAAATTGTATTATTGTATATACAAGATATCCCCTGGTGACAAATATATTACCATATATATAGATTCTATATAAATTCACGGTTAAAATCCTCAAACCATTGCGACTATACCAGCGAATATTCGTGCAAGAGTAAATTAGGTATAAATCCGCATATACATAAATTTAGACCTACCGTACCGAGTAAAGTGATACTTTAACCCAGAGGTTATATGAGACCAAATTACTCCTGACAGGATTCTAATTTAGTAAGAATTCAATTAATTAAATAATTAGCTTGGCTGATCAAGCCATTCAAATTCACATGATAATGGAGATCTACCCATGGTATATATCAACCTTATATTATAATTATGCTTTTTATTCATTCGTTATTAACCAGTCGATTATTTAGTTTGTTAGTTATGCTTTAAAACAATGGTATTCAAAACGGTGTAACCATGGCAACTGTCGGTATGAACAGGTGTGTCGGGTTCTGCTTAAGTCGGTAAAGAAAGGTGCTGGATAGACATTTTAACGTACGGTACATGAGTGGCTGGTAGTGATTAGTTGCATTGATATTCAAGAAATTTCGCTTGTTCTACTCATTCTTTCCTTTCATTGGTGTTTCACTTTGCAGTATGAAGTTACGACGGAAGGCCGGGTAGTTTGGAAAAAAATCTTGCTTTTCATTAATGATTGAATTCACGTTCCACTAAAGTTTATAATAAATTTTTGATAGAAATAACGAGACGTACAATTATTTACAGATATGTTGTCGCACACGTGTGCACACAGAATGCGCAGGATATGACACGTTGCACATAATGTCGTCTTTGTCATGTGTCGTCTGCTTCAATCATTATTTTCAGTTGTCGTTTGGTTTACCGGTAATTATTGTCGTCTGTAAATATTAGGTTTTATTCGATAACTCAGTTCAGTAACAGCCAGCATATTGCGATTGCTTTGTGAAATGCTATACGTTGAAAATTTAAATTTCAAATGAAGTGATGAAAATTTCAGGTAGCGGTTTTTTTATTTAATACCTGTTCTGATCATATTTTATGCGAAAATATAATTTTGCTTAATTTCTAGTGGACCCATGGGGCTTAATCCGTTGTTCCGCATCCACAAAATTATAACTAATAAAATATTTTCACACCCTGTTCTTACCTTTCGGATGTCGTTGAGGTAAATCCGCCAAAAATATAGTACGTCCTCTTAATTGGTGAACACACTGGATGATGATGTATCCAATAATTTCACAAAAGTTCAATGAAGGAGTCAAATGGGAAACTTCCCTTCAGATATACGGTTCTAACACAGATCACTTGTATTCCCGTGTTGTACACGTCGATGCGGTATTGAAATTGGCGTCCATGAATAAATCCCTCCGATAGTAACATGTAGCATTGGATAAATAGCGTGTACGGTATAGTATGAGGGATCAGCATTCATATACACAGACCGCATATCCCATTATGTTAATACCTGTTCATTTGACTGTCAGTTCTTTGTTGACGAGAGAAAATGATACCTTTCAAGATTTCTAAGCCGACCACAGGCACTGTAAGACTACTGAGAAAGAGCTGTGTGGATGGCTTCAGATTGCTTTTCCATTGGAGATAGAAAAAAAGGGCGAATTAAGTAGGCAAGCTCAATTGTGTTGTCAGTCTTAATATGATAACCGATGGACCTGGTAATTGACAATGCGGAACGCCAATGCTGAAGCTCATCCTCTCCAGATACAAGGCAAGGGAGATAACGCGATCGTTGGTGCTAACAGCTACTGTTTAATTACACGGAGCTTTGATAAGATCGGAAATAAATGCTGCGAGGTATTTGATTTGTGGGTAAATACTTACACTGGAATTTAATGATTTTTTTTTTGGAGGGATGTTTGATAAATTCATCAAATTTGCTAATTTTCAATTTTCAATTTTCAAAAAGTAGTAATTTTCATTGCAAGATGATATTTCATTTGAACCCGTTGGAAGCCCCATCGCTATTATGACTACATATTGTTCACTTTCCACTGACGAAGGGCTGCAAAAAAAAATACAATTAAAAATCAAGCTAAATGGACACAAAAATTAACAGTATATTTTAACGTGTTGAATTAATGGACTTGGTTAAAAAAACGGATAGTATCCATGAAAACACGTCATATCTCGCGCTGGTCCGTCTTGTGTGGTGCGCATGTCAATTCCCCTAATGGCTGAAAGTCTGGTATTCTACCGTATATCAATGACACCGCCACACTATCGGCTCCTTTGATCTTTGGCTATGTTTTTTATGTCATTCTCTTTGTATGATAAACCTCCTCACAGTTTAACTTCATCATATCTTCAACCTAACACTGATGCTCAATCATTGATGATAACTAACATCGTTTAATTTCTTTTACAGATCTTAAATTCATCATAAATATAACAATTTCTCCATAGACTGGAACTAGAATTTAATAGCATGTAACATATCTGTAATTTGCAGACTGTTTTGTTAACAATGTTTTTATATATTTTCTTGCCACATAAGCCGTCACATAAACTTAATTGTAATTCGTCCGATTATGTAATCAGCCTCAAATCTGGGATGAAATCAATGTCTCTCAAACTCAGCGAAAGTGACATATGTTACAACAGGTACAAACTGAAACACATTTGACCACAAAAAACTGAACTTGTTTCTACCATTCACGAGAAAATAGAAGGAATTGATCTTTAAAAATAAACGGCATGGCATGCCGTTTATTCTTCCACGGCCGTGTCAACAAGCGTATACACGTGTGGTGCATTCTACCAACGTATGCTGTGCGACATTACCGAACTGTATGCACGAGCCATGACGTTATCCCATGGCTGCAGCTGTGCAGCATTCAAATTCGTGAGCGTCGCTACGTCGCTCATACGTCACGCAGTGACGTCATTTTCCTCTCCGCGTACAACACACACTCAATGGCGAGACAGAAAAGCCGTCGAAGCGGGCAGAGTTACAAATTTCTCTGACAAGATATTCTTGCATTCGTTGTATATGACGATCCCACTATCATCAAATATAATACATATGGTGCTTTGGTAATCTTCCCTGCTGAAAAAACGCACAGGGGAGAGTTTACAAAATCCATCCATTTTGAGGCTGATTATATCTTTAAGTCTGGAGACTTCAAGGATGTTATTTTCTTTTCCAAATCTGCCTTCTAATCAACCTCATACCATATTGACCGTTTATTTGATATATTCCTGAAATTTTCAAACACTTACACTATTCTTGATAATTAAATACCGTTTATGTTTTACCTGCTGCACAGTCACTTGGCTTCAAATGCTTGTCGTTGTTGCTGTGTTATAAGGAAAATGATTTTTTTTTTACCATTTTACAAAATAAATCGATGTGTGAGAAATGAACATCGAGCGCACTGAAGAGAAAATATCTTTGATTTATGCGTAGGTGACGTCAGCTGTCAAAACAAAGTTCTGGCTGCACAGCTATCGACATCAAATATTGGCATCTTGAGGCTAAACAAATCGGGCACCAACCACTGTATTACCGGTACATGCCGGGGAAATCAGTCACAGGCAATCTCGAGATTTGATTTGACTGACTTCGTGCAGATGATGGTGATATGAAGAAAACATTTAAGTTCAAATATACGAGGTTTTATCAAGATGAAATGTGTTATCAAGAGAAGATGTGACGTGTTATCATGAGAAGGCGGGAGGTGATATCATCGCAAGATATGACGTGTTATCGAAAGAAGGTGGGACATGTTATCAAGAGATGGGACGTGTTATTAAGAGAAATTTTACAGGTGTTGTCATGAGAAGGTGAAACGTGTTACCAAGAAAAGATGAGACGCGTTATCAGGAGAAGACGAAACGTGACATCAAAAGAAGGTGGGACATGATGTCAAGAAAATGGGACGTGTTATCAAGAGAAGGTCGGACTTGTTTTCAATAGCAGGAGAGACGTGTTACGCAGAAGTGGGGCGTGCTATAAAGAGAAGGTCGCAGGTGTTATCAAGAGGGGACGTGTTATTAAGAAAAATTGGGAGGTGTTGTCACGAGAAGATGAGACGTGTTATCAAGAGAAGCTGATACGAAGGCGAAATGTGCTATCCGGAAAAGGAGGGACGTGCTATCAAGAGAAGGTAGGATGTGTTATCAACAGAAGATGGGATGTATTAGCAAGAGAAGGAGGGACGTATGATAAACAGAAGGTGAGGCGTGTTATCAACAGAAGATGGGATGTATTAGCAAGAGAAGGAGGGACGTATGATAAACAGAAGGTGAGGCGTGTTATCAACAGAAGATGGGATATATTAGCAAGAGAAGGAGGGACGTATGATAAACAGAAGGTGAGGCGTGTTATCAACAGAAGATGGGATGTATTAGCAAGAGAAGGAGGGACGTATGATAAACAGAAGGTGAGGCGTGTTATCAACAGAAGATGGGATGTATTAGCAAGAGAAGGAGGGACGTATGATAAACAGAAGGTGAGGCGTGTTATCAACAGAAGATGGAATGTATTAGCAAGAGAAGGAGGGACGTATGATAAACAGAAGGTGAGGCGTGTTATCAACAGAAGATGGGATGTATTAGCAAGAGAAGGAGGGACGTATGATAAACAGAAGGTGAGGCGTGTTATCAACAGAAGATGGAATGTATTAGCAAGATTGAGGGACGATAAACAGAAGGTGAGGCGTGTTATCAACAGAAGATGGAATGTATTAGCAAGAGAAGGAGGACGTATGATAAACAGAAGGTGAGGCGTGTTATCAACAGAAGATGGAATGTATTAGCAAGAGAAGGAGGGACGTATGATAAACAGAAGGTGAGGCGTGTTATCAACAGAAGATGGAATGTATTAGCAAGAGAAGGAGGGACGTATGATAAACAGAAGGTGAGGCGTGTTATCAACAGAAGATGGAATGTATTAGCAAGAGAAGGAGGGACGTATGATAAACAGAAGGTGAGGCGTGTTATCAACAGAAGATGGAATGTATTAGCAAGAGAAGGAGGGGCGTATGATAAACAGAAGGTGAGGCGTGTTATCAACAGAAGATGGAATGTATTAGCAAGAGAAGGAGGGACGTATGATAAACAGAAGGTGAGGCGTGTTATCAACAGAAGATGGAATGTATTGTCAGGAGAAGATGGGACGCGATATCGAGAGGAGGGACATGATATCGAGAGGAGGGACATGATATCGAGAGGAGGGACATGATATCGAGAGGAGGGACATGATATCAAGTTCGATGGGAAAAGATGGAAGGTGATAGGACGTGTTATATGACTGATGGAAGATGATGGAAAGTAGTATGAAGAAACATGGAATGAGATGGGATGTGTTATGAATAGATGAAAGGTGTTATCAGGCAAAGATGGAAGTTAGTTGTTAGTTGTTACCGGTATCAAGGATAAATGAAAAGGATATATATTAAATAGGGAAAAGCCAGAGGATGCATGGAAGCTGGCGATGACGTGTAATAGTTCGAATGAACAAGGTCATAAAAAAATTCTCGTCTGGAGACTTGTTTTTAATTCAAGACAATAAAAACCTGCTTTTCTTGGAGAGAACCGTCTGTAATCCGAACCACGTTACATGGTATGTGATGTAAAATGGATATTTCTTACTGTAAAAGGCCAGCCGGACAAACATAAAAAGTACTGGTCTGCAGTCGGGTGGTCCTTGTTATAAACCACAGAACCTTTGAAGCGTCTGATTTGACCTCATCAGCATCTATATTTTAAGAGACTTATGCTTTGTAGTTATTATTTATGCCCTTTAAACTGCGATAAGTATTAATATATACGATAGTAACTCATCCTCGATCTTAGCATGTTTGTCAGGCAATCTGTGTCGTTATCAGGACAAGATGAACGTTTCCGGGATACGGCAAATGATACTCAGATATTAATAATCATGTACGTTTAATAAGTAAACATGCCCTTAATGATCGCTCTGAATAATCAGGATAATGGTAAGATCATGGGCGTCGCCAAGATTTCAAGAGTGGAAGGAGTTTCCCATCAGAGAGCCCATTACTTTTCTGTGCTGTCCGCTATAGAAAAAAGTAACATACACATTTGTTCAGCTGGGAGCTCCGAGGGGGCCGTTCCCACCCTTGGCGACGCCCTTGAAGTGAAAATAGACGGATTGACGATTTCGTCAGTATATTATTCCATGTGCAAGGTTTTGTCAGTTGTAATGGTCAATCCGGGACAAGTTAAATGATACATGTATATGGTAAAAATGGATATTGTGTTTTATACTGTATTCTGCTTCATAAATCACACATAATGAGTGTATATGTTATTAAAAGTATTCGGGTTAGGGAGATCCCGCTCTCTAAAATGGAGGTAAAAAATGTCGTTTTTCCTTGATAACTTAATGCTCCAAAACTTCAGGCGCATTAATCTATCTATTGTTGAATTTCCTAGAATTAATTTGCCATTTGAACAAACAGTCAATGTCGTTTCAACAGGATGACAAATATTTGGCCAATTATTATGTCTGTGTACGCATCAAGATGATTTTGCTAAATTCATTATGTAAACTGATTTACTGAGCAAAAACGATCTTTTTACCGCCATTTTAGAGAACGGGGTCTCCCGAACCTGTTAATTGGAGAATGATGTTCTGCGTAACTCCAGGTGAATCGTGCTTGTAAATAACCTATAATGTACAGAGCTATAGCACTGGAAAATCTTTTATGTTCATTCTACTCTTCTATTGGAAAAGTTTTGGTAGCCAAATTGTACAAACACGTGTGTGAGGACTGAATAACAACCCTTTGTCCTAAACCAACGTTTTAGGTAGAGTTCCAAATCAATGAGTTCCTTAATAATGATATACAAATTCAATCCCATTATCCCGGTTAATTACATGTACCATACAGATGAACTTTAGCTGGAAGTGGCTTCAGCATGTATTATAGTGGGAAAGAGTCGAGTCGGTCACTGATTAGACAGAAATTACGCTATGAACGGTTTGATGTGGTGTGATCAACGTTGCTTTTCAAATTCGTGAATGAACAATTTGCAAGGTTATATAAATAGATTGGAAAAAACGTCTGTATTTAATTAGGCGGCATGAATGGACAGCTAAGCTTTCTCGTACAATTATGTTATAGGCGCCAATTTTACAAGTAAATATAAATCATAATGTCAAAGATGAACCGAGAACAACAAAGGGACCGACATAAAAATATGCATATGATAAATTCAGTAAGTGGCGAAGACATACGTGTGTATGAATTGTGAATCACGTGCCAGCCATGCCACCCATAAACCAACGACAGCAATGACATCATCTATTTTAGCTTCAGTGGGGATTTCGTCTGATCGGCATAGACCACACTTATGTCAATGCCTGCTTTACGGCATTGGGAATGGGTATTTTATGGCATTGGGAATGGGTATTTTATGGCATTGGGGATGGGCTTTTTATGGCATTGGGAATGGGCTTTTTATGGCATTGGGAATGGGCGTTTTATGGCATTGGGGATGGGCGTTTTATGGCATTGGGAATGGGCGTTTTATGGCATTGGGGATGGGTATTTTATGGCATTGGGAATGGGTATTTTATGGCATTGGGAATGGATATTTATGGCATTGGGAATGGGCGTTTTATGGCATTGGGAATGGGTAATTTATGGCATTGGGAATGGGCGTTTTATGGCATTGGGGATGGGCGTTTTATGGCATTGGGAATGGGCGTTTTATGGCATTGGGGATGGGCGTTTTATGGCATTGGGAATGGGCGTTTTATGGCATTGGGGATGGATATTTTATGGCATTGGGAATGGGTATTTTATGGCATTGGGAATGGGTATTTATGGCATTAGGAATGGGCGTTTTATGGCATTGGGGATGGGTATTTTATGGCATTGGGAATGGGTATTTTATGGCATTGGGAATGGGCGTTTTATGGCATTGGGAATGAGTATTTTATGGCATTGGGAATTGGCGTTTTATGGCATTGGGATTGGGTATTTTGTGGCATTGAGAATGGGGTTTTTATGGCATTGGAAATGGGCATTTATGGCATTGGGGATGGGTATTTTATGGCATTGGGAATGGGTATTTTATGGCTTTGGGACTGGATGTTTTATGGCATTGGGAATGGGTATTTTATGGCATTGGGAATGGGCGTATTATGGCACTGGGGATGGGTAATTTATGGCATTGGGAATGGGTATTTTATGGCATTGGGAATGGGTATTTTATGGCATTGAAAATGGGCATTTTATGGCATTGGGAATGGGTATTTTATGGCATTGAGAATGGGTATTTTATGGCATTGAGAATGGGTATTTTATGACATTGGAAACGGGCATTTTATGGCATTGGGTATGGGTATTTTATGACATTGGGAATGGGTATTTTATGGCTTTGGGACTGGGTATTTTATGGCATTGGGAATGGGTATTTTATGGCATTGGGAATGGGCGTTTTATGGCATTGGGAATGGGTATTTTATGGCATTGAGAATGGGTATTTTATGGCATTGGGAATGGGTATTTTATGGCATTGGAAATGGGCATTTTATGGCATTGGGAATGGGTATTTTATGACATTGGGAATGGGTATTTTATGGCTTTGGGACTGGGTATTTTATGGCATTGGGAATGGGTATTTTATGGCATTGGGAATGGGCGTTTTATGGCATTGGGAATGGGTATTTTATGGCATTGGGAATGGGTATTTTATGGCATTAGGAATGGGTATTTTATGGCATTGGAAATGGGCATTTTATGGCATTGGAATGGCTATTTTATGGCACTGAACAGGCTTTCCACACTAGGTATTCTGTTACACAGGTAATAAGCTCACGTACAGTACGATCCCAGATATTTTGTGGCACACATAACGCCGGATTGTCTGTGGCATTTACATTGGGCTTACGTATAACACCGTGTAATCGGTGGCACTTGTGTTGAGCACTCGTACGACACTGGATACTCGGTGGCATTTGTATTGAGCACACGTCCGACACTGGATACTCTGTGGCATCTGTATTGAGCACACGTACGACTTTGTATTGGGCACACGTACGACACTGGATACTCTGTGGCATTTGTATTGGGCACACATGCGACACTTGATACTCTGTGGCATTTGTATTGGGCACACATGCGACACTTGATACTCTGTGGCATTTGTATTGAGCACGCACACGACACTGGATATTCTGTGGCATTTGCATTGAGCACACGTACGACACTGAATACTCTAGGACATTTGTATTGAGCACACGTACGACACTGGATACTCTGTGGCATTTGTATTGAGCACACATACGACACTGGATACTCTGCGGCATTTGCATTGAGCACACGTACGACACTGAATACTCTGGGGCATTGGTATTGAGCATAGAGTATTCCGTGGCATTGGCATTGGGCATAGAGTATTCTGTGGCATTGGTATTAAAGTCTATCCAATTTAATTAGTCTCCTAATTTAGAGCTTGTCAAAAATCAATCTTTGGTTAATTCTGAACGTTTGTACAAGGGAGATAACTCATATTGGTTGGTTTCGCAGTTGGGAATGAAGAAATAGTTTGTGCTTGTGCGTTGAACAGCGCGGTAATCCAGGTCCTGTGGGAATAGTAAGGGCTGGTAATATGTAAGATATCCAAAGGTCAGTCCAGGGCTGATAATATGTAAGATATCCAGAGGTCAGTCCAGGGTTTGACAGAAAAAAGGCGAAGACATAGTTCGCCAGTTTCTAGTTTTTCTTCTTTTACAAAGAGTTATCACTCGATGTCTACGTCGGGTACTTTAGTACCATTACAGAGAGACTAATCTGTGCAGTTCAGCGCCGACATATGATGACCAATGACTGAGTTATGCAAAACAATAATGTTTGCAACCTCCGTACAGCGCATGCTCCGCTATGACCCTGCGTCCAATAGTCCAATACGACGCAGGTATGACGTATAAGGAAAAATCCACGCCCACATACGGTTTAGATTTGATTGAACAACTCCTTCAGTTTTGCACACGAGCAAAATACTTTTCATACCCTCTGCCCATATAAACGAGGAAAATAACCTCTTGATCGTACTTTTTTGAACGCTAGATCAACAAAGTACCGGTAATCAGACAACCACCTAGCTGGGGGTCTAATAATACCCCAGCCACCAGTCAGATTTTTTGACCGGATTCGGGGCCTTCGCGCACATCGCCGGAAGTGACATCATATAGTAAAATAGATGTTTTCCGAACATTTCGATTACTTTTCATGTCTGCATAATACCTCTGTTGACCTAGCGTTAAAAAGAATTATCTGGAGATTATTTTCCGTGTTTATCTGGACAGAGCATATGAAAAGTAGTTCGCTCATGTGCAACACTGAAGGAGTTATTCGGCCGGATTCAAACTGAACTATGCCTACGTGGGTTTTCTCCTATACGTCATAGCAAGGTAGTAAAGATCAACTTTCGCTATTGAAGGCAGGGATGAGAAATGAGCCTGTGAAATGGAGCATGTCCTGTGGGGAGGTTGGTAATCAGAATGTTCGACAAACATCGACTTTACTATATCTGATGTCACTTTCGGCGGTGTGCTGCTCCGGCGGGAATCGTGTCCAATATCTGACTGGTGGCTGCATGGGGTATTATCCTGCCCCAGTGAGGTGGTTGCAACATTTGTCCTGTCAGTCGACAGGTCAGGTCATTACGAGGAATTCTGTCTTCATACACAAGCCAATTTCTGCGTTAACACTCAAGTTGAAGATAGGAATAGTGAGCCAATGAGAAAGCTCGCCTTAATTCAAAATGGTGCGGGTCGAAAGACCAATCGCTGAAGGCGGAGACTGCTGAAACAGTCTGTCACTATCTTGAGTGGACAAACAGTCTTACAGTACGACGAAGTGAGTAGGAGAAATTCCTTAATGGCGAATGGCTTTGGAAACCCGGATGAACCAAGTTTTCAAACAACAGCGCCATCTGTTCAACTTTCTGTTCAACTGAGACAACCTATCCAAGGGTCTTACATGTACCTGCTTCGTTCAGATGAATGCATTGTAAGGAGATCGTTATTTCTAAGCTCATGGACACGCTAGGTGATAGGCCTACAAGGATTGCAACATTTTTTGGGTGCTGGAATCCTGACATCTCAACAGCTCTATTTTTAAGATACACTGATTGTTAACCTTCGAACAGGGTTGCCACCCATCCAGCCAGACTGGACATCCGTGCCAGAATTTAATTATTCATGTAGCCCAGAACCAAAACATCATCTCACAAACTTACATTTACCAGGCAAATCTTCTTCTAATACTCGATATAATTGATTCCACCCTGCTATAGATGTGTGTGACGTTTTGATTTAGATTAAG
This sequence comes from Hanleya hanleyi, assembly GCA_036873755.1. Classification (NCBI taxonomy): domain Eukaryota; kingdom Metazoa; phylum Mollusca; class Polyplacophora; order Lepidopleurida; family Hanleyidae; genus Hanleya; species Hanleya hanleyi. The sequence goes on along the minus strand of JAVTVY010003219.1, from coordinate 6,342 downwards.
AACCGTGTTCAATTTTTGATGAGGGAGGACAGGGAGGATAAGTCCTTTTTCTTCGCCTTTTCTTTGGTTTTTGTCTCGGGCTGCGTAGGCAAGACTAAAACATATACACGCGTGGTCAGTCCATGGCTTAACTGTAAAAAAAACATCTCTTCCAACAGAAAGAGTTGTGTAGACGGAGTGTAGGAAAATTCCCCGAGATGAAATCCTTTGCATCCCTTCTTCGTCCTCGAAAAAATAAAGGTACCCTGCAGACAGCGGATAATATGTTTCGTACCTTCGCTTAGCCAAGTTTACATGGCTTCGTTCGTTCCTATACCCAGGAACTTCTTGTTCAGCTGAGAGAATCCAGGAACGAACACCAGCCATGTAAACTTGGCTAGCTTTCGCTGGTATATTAACCACTGCAATTATTTGATTGACTGGGTTAACTTCGTAACGTGGACATAACCTTGCCATTCCGAAACAGAGTTCGCCGGGTAACGCGCTTTGCGACGATTGGGTTGAGTGATGAACGATAGCTAAAAGGGCGTGGCGTAAAAGTTAGACGGATTTAATCCGCACTAATTTTGCATGTAGTGATCCTCCCAATCCTAAAACCAAATGACTGTTCTATAGTATATTTTATTGTCGTTTTCCAAAAATATCGCTAACAGACGCTCAAAGAACGAAGAGCAACGATAATTCTCAGAAATCGTCAACTTTAAAACAAAGAAGTAATTATTATACAACAGTTTGGCCAAGGCACGAATTGGTTTCTTCACCCAGTCGACACAAAAACGAATGCCCGATGACATACATGTATTACACATATGGGTTATTACACCTTATCAAAGATTACCTTATACGTAAGCTTGTAAAATACGTCGTTCGTTTATCATCACCGCCTTATATTTTTCAACCATTTTGTTCTGTTCCTACTATGTCTAAAACATGTTGTTATTGAAGCTGCATTTGCCAACAATCTGGGTCCAAAGGACGGTGTAGTCCGTAGATCACTGCTCTCAATTAGTATACAGGATATAGTGGAATACCTTCGTCAGAAGAATATAGCGTTGAGCTGTCAGAAAATATGTCCATATATTTTCTGGCGGTCTTACGGGTGAACTCCCCATATGTTGGAACACCGGTGATTTTCACGCCCCAGTGATTCGTCACTCAAAGTCTGTGTCGCTTTGAGTAGTACTTGGAACGGTTCTCATAAATGTATAATAGATATATGGGGAAAACTTGTGAAAAGGCTAAACACAGAGAAATTATGGTGGGGACCGACAGTTTACTCACTGGTCCTAATACAATTTAAATAGGGAAATATTCAATTTCACATGAATAATTCAATATTTTGGAATTTTGAAGGTGAATATATATTGTTGAACAAATTTGCAACATTTGAATATAACTGAATTGTTTTTATGTCTTAACTTGTCTCTAGATAAAACAGGGGGGTTACGTATCATTTGAAAGTTTGAATAAAATCTATGTTCAGTTTTATATAACAATCCGCTTTTGTTGTTATTTTTTATTTCTGTGATAATCCGAGACAATTTGGGTAACCGTGCATGTTGACGGGCATCCATATTACAAGCTCATGTGATGACTCGCAATTTTCATTTCATATTTCTGCTATATATAACAGTGTTAATTTATAGAAAAAGTTTCAATAAAATTCTATGTTGAAAAGAGACTCGTCGGTCTCCATCTTAGATACCACAATCACGTTATTGTCATTAACCTTGATATACTGAATAGAGCAAATTCTCCAATCCGGAAAGGCACGTTATTTCAAATTTCGGCAAACAACATCACCAATCCGTATTCTGAAGAGAAACCACGTGACATTCGGTCAAGACTAGAATGTCAACGGTAATGTTCGACTTGGGTATGTGAAGATGTCTTGATATACATCGGGAGAAGCATGTGACCTGACTAGACACGCAGAAATTAAACAGACATGTATGAAAGTAAATCCGAAAAGTATGATGGCCGAAAAGTATGTGTTATGAATCTGGACCGACACACGAAGGCAGGATGCGATGTCGCGAAGGCAGGATGCGAAGTGGGGAAGCCAGGATGCGAAGAACGAAGGCAGGATGCGAAGCGCGAAGTCGCACCTGACTTCGAGCTTCGCATCCTGACTTCGCGCTTCGCATCCTGGCTTCGCACTTCGCATCCTGCCTTCGCATCCTGACTTCGCGCTTCGCACCCTGGCTTCGTACTTCGCATCCTGCCTTCGCATCTTGACTTCACGCTTCGCATCCTGGCTTCGCACTTCGCATCCTGCCTTCGCATCCTGACTTCACGCTTCGCATCCTGCTTTCGCATCCTGACTTCGTGCTTCGCTTCCAGTCTTTTCATTGTGACTTCGCGCTTCGCATCCTGACTTCGTCCTTCGCATCCTGCCTTGGCATCCTGACTTCGCGCTTCGCATCATGTCTTCGTCCTTCTCATCCTGACTTTACATCCTGATTTCGCGCTTCGCATCCTCGCTTCGCATCCTCGCTTCGCGCTTTGCATTCTGCCTCCGCATCCTGCCTTCGTCCTTCGCATCCTGACGTCGCGCTTCGCATCATGCCTTCGTCCTTCGCATCCTGACTTCGCATCCTGCCTTCTTGCGTCGGTCCAGATTCATAACACAACACAGCGATGTCCCTTCATGGCCATCATGGAAAAGTGAAGTCATTGTGATATTCTATATTTCGGTACAGGTTATATCATCGTCAGGAATATACAGGTAGCAGTTGTTCAAGAGTATATATACAGGGTGAATAAAACAGTTCACCTTCCAAGCTGAAGGTTCTATATACAATGGATAGTGAATAGTTTTACAAAACAATTAACTTGAACACAACTCTTTACATGATATCAAGCTATGGCTGAGACAAAGATTCTATAAACAATGACTTGAACTCATTTGATCACAATTGATTCTTTAGATGCCTTCAAACCATAATTGAGGTCAGGACTTTTTTCTTTCATGGCAATAGCTTCCTTGAATGACAACTCACTCCAGTGCCTAGCATAGTCAATTATTCTAAATAGTCAATTAATTTAATCTGGTCATTAAACATCTTTCTGTTTGCCCAATTCCCCAATTCATATACAATGTAACTTTTTAGACTGTCAGGAATATAGTCTTTGTAGGCCACATATGTAGATAACTTGCGTGTATTATATATAACAATAAACCTAGCGACGCCATTTAATAGCCGTTTCATTTTCTTGAATAAAGGGTAAGCGGAGATATATTTTTGAACTATTTTCGTCAGAACTGTTTTCGGGTCGTTTGGGGGTGGATTTTGATATTTCTGTAACAATTTCTGACATAATTTACTGGAAAAACCATTCCATAACATAAATTGTTTAATTTTGTCAAGTTCTTATCCATGTTACTTTCCTGGACCAAGGTTCGAAACTATTCATACTATTGTAGTGTACATATAACCCAGTATGTGTTGACTTTCGGTATACTGTAGTACCATCATTCACTATTTTCAAATCCCAAAGATGAACATCATTTTTGGTAACAAAGACTTCATGTGTAAAAACTCAATCTCGACAGGTTTGATTAACAACAAGGTGTCGTCTGCAAATCTCATATGTTCTAATAATACCAGCTTCTATTAATGGTGTTATCACAATATTTTCGAGTTCTGACATAATTATGTCTGCTAAAACAGGCCCTAGCGGTGAACCCATAATCACGCCATCAATTTGTTGGTACAATCTATTTTCACATGAAAAAGGTGTCTTGGTGCAGCAATCCATTATCAGTTTTTTAAAATTTCGTTTATCAATTGAGTAGAAATTTTCTTGATTCTCGTATACTCGTTCTAGAATGATGTTTACAGTTCTCCTTAATGGCACATTTGTAAACGGAGACACAACGTCAAAAGAAACAAATTTATAACCTTTATCTGTCCATCCTCTATGGATGGCCTGTATCCTGTCTGTGGCATCAAAAGAGTCTTTCAGTTTGTAGTCATTTTGTGTAAGGGGTTTCAACAGTGTTGCTAGATATTTCCCAACAAAGTAATATGCTGAACCAATGTTGTCCACAACTGGCCTAAACGGGGGCAGGTCGTCAAACTTCTCATGTACTTCAGGCAGTCCATAGGCTCTAGCTGCATGTCCGTTCTGTGGTCTAAGTTCTTTGTGTTCTTCTTCCGTAATTTTACTCCGGTTTAACATCGTGTTGAGGTAACGCTACAATGTGGCTACTTGTGTCAGACATGGGTCTTGTTTTAGTTTCCGAAATTTGGTATTGTCACTAAAAATATCAACATACAATCATAGTAGTCATCTTTGCGAAGCAACACTATCCCATTGCCTTTGTCTGGTTTCATAATACAGTATTTCTCCTTCAGCTCTCGTAGTATTAGAATATGTTCACTGTCAGATTTTAAGCGGATTTTAAATTGTCCAGTAGATTGTAGCTCACTACTCTTAAAGCATGTTTAATCTTTTGTTGTTTCATGTAACCACCAGGCAGTAGATGTTGTTTAGAAAGCTGTTCCCATACTAATTCCACAGATGTCAACACATCAGACTCTCTTGATGTTGTAGCCAGTCCACATTTCAATCCAAATTGTCCTACTTTGATCTGTTCCTTTGTCAATTCATGCCCAGTTATGTTGGTAATTATTGTGTTCGGATTGGCTGGTGATTTGGTGAGAAGTTTATGCTCTCTCTGGAGGGACAGCATCTTCTCCAGCCAAGTCGACGTACATCACGTTGCTCTGTACAGCGTAGAGAGCTTTGCGATGTAGCTGACTTGGCTGGTGAAGATGGAGGGACAGAAATTTACGTTCATGTCGTTTGATATAGCACTAACCATTTTCTCTTCATGATGTTTGGCATCTCTACGTTTCAGCCAAGTTGAACAATTCTCCAGGTCGTCTTCTAAAGTGCATAATCGTTGTTTGTACTGTCTCAGTTCGTTGTGTCGCTGTTGTATTGTCTCCTTTAGTAGCTTCTTGTGGTATCGGTTCCTAAGCTGGCGTTATTTTGCATACCATTTCTTCCACCTCACACATTTTGGTGTTATATTGTTGTCTCTACACCTCTTCAAGAACTTTATGTCAAGTTCACAGAGGCTCGTTATTGTTGTTAATTGGTTAATTACGTTGATTATAGGGGTATAGGTCGAGGTAGGGAATAATCTGATTCCCTACCTCGACTCCCTATAATTAACCAATTAACAACGGTAACGAGTCCCTGTGGTCAAGTTCTGCCTTCTTCACCCTGCGGTACTCTTTTTGATACGCAGTGATGGAATTGTGAAGATAGGGATCTGTGTCTCGGAGTGTTGCCCAAAATCCAGATGTCCCACAGATTAGTTTCATATAAACTAGTATGAAAGTAACTCCGAAAAGTTAAGTCATTGTGATATTCTATATTTCGGTACAGGTTATACCATCGTCAGAAATATACAGGTAGCAGTTGTTCAAAATTATATATACACGGTGAATAAAACAGTTAACCTTCCAAGCTGAACGTTCTATATACAATGGATACTGAACGGTTTATGAAACTAATCTGTGGGACATCTGAATTTTAAACAAACATGCTTCACATATTATTATATACTGGTTGGTGATGTGCTTTCATAAGTACGCATTTTTTCGGGTTATATTTGGAAAAAAGTGTACTTCCCCATATATAAAGCATAGGAGAACTCTGACAAGTACTACCCAAAGCGACTCAGTCTGCCGGGGCCTGGAATCACTGGGGCGTGACAACCAGAGCTATTCTAGTACATCGGGACTCCCGTCATTGGGCCTATTCGTCATGTAAGGAAACCACACTAGGTGACATTGTTGAACCTGGAAAAGCTACCTGACAAGCTGTATTGCGCACTGTGTTCCCTGTTTGAAGATTCTTAAGTGACGAACTGCTCCATCATTGACAGTCATTTTGATACTGATCGAAATTTGCTGCAATGAACCAAATGAGGGAGAGTTTCGAATACGGCAAAGGTATCGACCGATGACAGTTGTGCTTCAGACAGTTTTTCTCTGTGAACGGTTGGGGACAGTTGGACCTACAAGGCTGTTCAGTCTGATGTGTCCCTGTATGTCTGGGTTAAATCGGGGTCAGTTGGACGTACAAGACTGTTCAGGCTCATTTGCCCCTCGATGTCTGAGTTAAAGCGGGGACAGAACATCTGAAGCTTTCACGTCGGGTTGATATTGTCTTTCGTTTCAGTGGGTGGGCAGGAAGTGTACCATGTATTTTGAAGCGTAACTGAGAACCCATATCTATGGATGATAATCGGTGAATTATTATTGGATCATATCAGCTCGACCAAACGAATGGTGACCTCTCTAGAAAATAGCCCCAATGGTC